>JAGWFQ010000068.1:0-18077 GCA_025215515.1 Schistosoma japonicum
TCACTATTTTTACAGGTTGATTTACTGAACACACCACACTATTATTTAATTTGTATGAATTTTTACTCAGACTAATACCAAAACCTTTTCCACTTGAGATATGTATTTTTGATAACTTGATACAACAAAATACTACTACGAAAAGTGTGTTGTTTCCAAGAAACATATCATATTCCATAGCGATTCGACTGTCTTCTAGTTCTAATTGTTTTTGTTACAAGATATAAATAGCACTAAGCTGACTACAGTAAGTTATTAAACGTCTATATTATCTCTAGCATCTTGCCAACTGTAGTAGCATAAGTCATGTCTAAAATTTTAGATTTTATTGGTATATTTTCCTTATATTTTAACAATTTATAAGAACTTACACACTTGTAAGATTAGTATTTACTCATTTATTAGATATAAAATGTTTAAGCTTAAACCAAGAAATTCTTGTATTTAAGGTAATATATACCAAAAAGAGAGATAGGCCTGTTACAAATTTCTACTGAACACATACACTACGGCGTCCAGGATGAAACTGTTTGAGTACAAATCGACGTAACTCACATGGTATCACCACTCGATCCCCAACCATAAGGCAACCTCTTCTAAGCACAGAGCTTGTCAACGTTGATATAGCTGTCTCAGTTCTTCATCTAAAGAACGTGGCCATTTTTGCTGCATATAATAGATTGCTTGTTGAATCGTTTTGTCTCTTCTTGTGATTCAGCAACTTGCTGTGTGGTAACAGGAAGTGCTCTCACAGCATGAAGCAAACTTTCTTTAGCGTAATCTCTCGTATCGATGGTGGCAATCACCGACCTCTTCACTCGTCTAAGAATAGGTGCTTATGATTCGAGATAGGGCATCTGCCTACCGAAATCCTCATCTTCTTGTATTGTATATCAAAATCATATCCAAGCAGCGTCAATGCCCAACGTTGTAACCGATTTGCGGAATGCACTGGTACTTCAGCTTTCGACCCAAAGACTGCCAGCAGTGGTTTGTGATCAGTTAGTATTGTGAAGTGTCGTCCATACACCATCTTATGGAACCGCCGTACTGCGAAAATGATAGCCAAAGCTCCCTTCTCAATTTGACTATGGCGCTATTCAGTAGGTGTCAGCGTTCTTGAAGCGTGCATTATGGCTTTCTTATTTCCATTTGAAAACTTATGCAAGATAACTGCACCTACACTATATGCAGACGCATCCGCAGCAATAATAATCGGCACTTTCGGATTATTGGGTTGCAGTACTTGTCAAGTTCTGCAGCACCAAGCTTTCTGAGTAGTAGGCGAACTTTCCATGCGTCATCCTGAGAAGCCAAATCATACATAAACAAATTTTCATACCTCCGGAACCATGTATCAAAAGTAACATTAGCTTCTGAATCATAATTAAATTCAGCAATACTGTTAGTTATTCCATCAACTAAAAGTGTAGAGTTGGGAACAGGAACAGTCGAGAATGTTTGAAGATTAGATTTCAGGCTTGTGACGAGATTCATTAGTTATAGTTGTTCATTCAAAAACATATACAACTTAGTAAAATCCACAGTCACCATCACCCGACGCCAATTGTTATGTCGCAATGAAACGCCTCCTGCTATACGCGAACTAACTGCAACTCTAATCTGCAAAGTTGTCTGCGCCAACTGATAGTCGCAACCGTGACCAACAACTCGAAAACTGATTACTCACTCCAAGCCAAAATCAGGAGGACGCAAACGAAGCACTAGGAAGATTCGATTCTATTACATCACAACTCTGTGTATATGGATACAAAATAGACTTTGCAGAAATTAAAGTAATTAACACACTAAAATTACACTACAACCAATCACAATAAACGAGGTCTAAGCGGAGGAAATAAAGAGCAGTATTGGTTACCGCTTACTTTATAATTAAATAAAAGAAATGCAAAATTGAGAAGAATAACATGAAAAATGACTAGTTTCTCCTATTCTTAGTAAAAACAACAGTAAAATCACAAATAAATTTCAGCCTTTAGTTATTTCAAACAATCCTAATTATCACCGACTGCATTAATGCAATACAATTGTATCAAGAATTATTAGTCACCAACTCACTGTGTATAGTTTGTGCATGTTTAAAGATGTCAATTTTATTGTGATCTACAGTCTAAGCTATAACTTTCATATAAATCTGTTATGGACAACTGAAGTCGATTGAAACAAGGCAATTAATGACAACTGCCTTGTAATACTCAATACTTACCAATTACATAAACACCAACACAACCGTAAACACTGTATTCAACACAATCATATAAGACTGAAAACGTTGCAGATAACCCCAGCTTTAATTTTATTTTATGTGCCACATAGTTTTTTGCATTTAGTATAGAAATAGCTTGTTTAAACGTTGCATAAATGCATTTTTAAAGCCCAA
This sequence comes from Schistosoma japonicum, assembly GCA_025215515.1. Lineage (NCBI taxonomy): Eukaryota > Metazoa > Platyhelminthes > Trematoda > Strigeidida > Schistosomatidae > Schistosoma > Schistosoma japonicum. The sequence goes on from JAGWFQ010000068.1 coordinate 2,402, forward strand.
CACAACACTTAAATAATTTCTAAGCTAGTCAACTATATCGATTTCTTAAATGTTTTCACTGATGTAGTTAGGATATACTAACTCGATTCAAGTAATACCCAACCTTACAAATAAGCCTTAAATTAATCAACAATAACTTTATACGAAACAACTAACGATAATAAAATTTGCCTCTACGTGAATGAAGACGAAATCCTATTAGATAAAACAAAATTAACTGCAAAGCTCTTGAAGCGTTCCCCGGATATATGACCAAGTTGCGCTTGTCGTATAACCAAAGATACTTCTATCGAATGGACCCACTCTTACGAATGAGAAGAAATCAGAAGGCAATAAAGGATGGAAGCGAAATTATATTTGATCGTAAACAGAGCTTTAATGGGATAGCAACGTCTAGGCTGGCAAACTAGAGAGAGATACTACCCACGGTGGTTCGAGTCATGATCTGGTGAAGATGCTTGACCGCACGCCTTCAACTAGTAGTGTCCGCTAAAACAAACATGGTCAACATCAATGTCGACAGCTTATGCAACTATTTATTTTGGGGATTATTTACCGCTACAGCTCACTGCCCCCCTAATGGGTTCGTGAGGAACCTAAGACGTGCCAGCCAAAGGATTAAATCCAATGCGTCAGACATTGGTAAACGTTTTTTTCGATAGCTTGCGATGTTGTGCAGCTTCTAGACGTCAGTCCTTACACTTTGGTGTCATTGCATAAAATAATTGTACATAAAATAAAATTCTTGTTTCTTCCACGTTCTTTTGTTTATTTCCAGACGGCCTGGAAGTCCAAAAGTAAAAAGAAAATTTAAATCTGTGCGTTTTGTGCACACAAAAAATAATTATTTTTAACTCGATGCGTCTATTAAAATAAACGTGTTGAACACCGACAACAAATATTGAAACGTTTTTTTGACACGAAAATTTATAAAATGCACACAGTAAAATTATTATTATTACTTTATTTAGAAAAAAAACAAATAATAATAATGTGTTTATTGATTTTTATTTTTTTTCTTTGTCATTATTTATTTTAAGACAACAACAACAAAAATATTATGCGTTCGTAGGTAGTGGGAGGAAATTAGTAGACATAGTATTCGTTTAGGTGTTTTGGAAATCGTACTTTTCTAACAGAACGCGTAGCTTTCGGCGTTACGGAGCTCTTTGATACTTCTACTTGCGTATAAGTCATTGCTTGCGGCGTAATGGCTTCGTTCAAGTCAAGTTTTGCAGGTGTTGCAGCGAATTCGACACTAAAAGGTGTACCTTCTAGGTAGGCTGCTTTGAGACGGTCAATGCTGACGTTATCCTCGTGGCCATTTTTGTCAATCGTATAGTACTTCGTTTCACGTTTCAGGACCTTGTATGGCCCTTAGTAGGTTGCGTCGAGAGGTCAGCGTACGGCATCACGACGTACGAAAACGTGTGTACTATATTTTAAGGCAGGTTGGATAAAGAGGTCTGTCGACTGCTGTCGAGTTTGAACTGGCTTAACTGAACGCATAGCGTTTGTAAGCCGGTTCACGTAAGAATTCATATCCAGGTTTGCCGAAGTGAAAGTGGTTTCCACAAACCCACCTGGTACTCGTAGAGTAGTTCCGTAGACTAATTCGGCGACACTACATCTAACATCTTTCTTCACTGTGCAGCGAATCCCTAGTAAAACTAGTGGTAAGGCGTCGATCCACTGAGGGACGTTTGTTGCTGAAAGTGGTGCTTTCAGTTATCGATGAAATCTTTCTACCAAACCGTTAGATTGTGGGTGGTAGGCGGTCGTCCTGAAACGTGTAGTTCCAAGAAGTTTCGTCAGAGCGTGGAACAATCCAGATTCAAACTGACGTCCACGGTCTGTCATTTTTATAGATGGACAACCAAAGTTGGCTACCCATCGTCCGACGAAAGCGCGAGCAATCGTTTCACTAGTGATGTCTCTGAGTGTAATCGCTTCTGGCCAGCGTGTGAATTGGTCCACGCATGTCAGAAGATAAGAAAATCCGTTTGATTTTGGTAAAGGTCCTACCAAATCAAGGTGGACGTGATCGAATCGAGCGTCAGGGGTTGAGAAAGTGCCTAGGGGGCATTTATTATGTTGAATTACTTTGTTTTACTGGCAGGCTATGCAAGTGCGTGCCCATTCTTTCATATTCTTATTCATTTTTGGCCAGCGAAACCTCTCAGTAACCAGTTTACTTGTAGAACGAATTCCAGGATGAGAAAGGTCTTGTAATGTGTCGAAGATGACTCGTCGATAACTCTTGGGGACGACTGGACGGGCTATACGTGTAGAAAAATCACAAATTAAAGTGTTCTTCCCTTTTCCAATCGTTTTAGTTTGGAGTTGGAGCGTTGTTGCGGCTAACTCGTGATGAAAATCGATATCTCCACTTTGAAGTTGAGCTAGTTTAACAAGGTCGATTCCTTGGATACGATTCAAAGAATGTATTCTCGGTAAGGCGTCAGCAACTGCATTGTTAGCTCCCGATATATGTCGTATGTTCGTAGAGAATTGGGAGATATAGTCAAGATGACGCGACTCTCGTGGAGAGTACTTATCTGAAGATAACTTCATCGAAAACGTCAGTGGTTTATGGTCGGTGAATATTGCAAATTACCGGCCTTTGATGGAATGTTGAAAATGACGTACAGCACAGTACTTGGCTAGTAGTTCACGTCCAAAAGTTCTATACCTTGATTCAGTGTCGTTTAATAGTCTTGAAAAAATTGCTAATGGCTGCAGAGCTTGGCCAGTCCATTGTTGCAGAACTGCGCCAATCGCTGAGTCAGAAGCGTCGACCGCAATGCTGACGGAAGCTTCAGTATTGTAGTGTGCCAGCATAGTTACATTGGCTATTGCCTCTTTAATTGCGACGAAGGCTTTCTTTGATTCTGAATCCATTGTGACCACCTTTTTGTTCTCACGAAGTTGATCCGTTAGTGGTTTCACTATAGATGAACAGTTGGGGATTAATCGTCTGTAGAAACTTACCAACCCGTTGAAAGCTCGTAACTGTTTAATGTTTGTTGGTTCCGGATACTGCAGAATTTCTGCCACCTTGTGTTTTTGAGGCTGTATACTATTAGCATCAATGGTATGCCCCAGGAAATCTAACGAAGCTGTTCCGATTTGACATTTTTGTATATTAATAGCGATTCCGTATCGCTGCAGTCTTTTAAAAGCTGTGTCCAAATGTTTCATGTGTGTTTCCTCGTTTGGGCTTGCTATCAAGCAGTCGTCGACATATTCATGGACATGGTAGAGCCCGCGGAACACGTCGTCAATGAAACGTTGAAACGTTTGTGCTGCATTCCTCAAGCCGAGGGGCATTCGAAGGAATTCGTAAAGACCGAACAGGATTACAATAGCCGTTTTCGGGATGTCATTTTAGGCCATCGGTATTTGATTGTAGGCTTTTACTAGATCAATTTTTAAGAACACTGTCATTCCCTTTAACGTGGCCGTGAGGTCGTGGATGTGTTGTTAAGGGTAACGATCTGGCGTAGTTTGTGCGTTAAGACGTCGATAATCACCGGTAGGACGCCAATCATTGCTGTCTTTCTTCGGGACCATATGTAATGGAGACGACCATGGGCTGCTGGATGGGCGGATTATTCCCAGGTCAATCATATGGTCGAATTCGTTCTTAGCAATTCATAATTTTTCGGGTGCTAATCGGCGTGCTTTGGAGAATACAGGTTAACCTGTAGTCGTGATGTGATGTGTAACATTGCTGGTTACACATGATAACTTCGATATCGCCTTATTTAGGTCCGGATACTTGTCAAGTATTGGCTGAAAATAAGGGTTAATTAAATGTTTAAAGCGAAGAGGACATAGGCTACAACCTGTAGCAGTGGTTCCACGTACGTACAGCTTTGTGTTGCTGTCGACTAGCCTCTTTTTGCTAGCGTCGACAAGCAAGTTGTGGTGGCTTAGTAAATCTATGCCTATGATAGGTATTTTCACATCGGCGATAGTGAAAATCCAGTGTATGGGTTTGCGCAACCCCACGTTTAAGTAGACATATTTTTTACCATACGTGGTTATTTGTTTTCCGTCAGATGCCTGTAGATCAAATGCAGCTTCAAGTTGGCGATCAGATGAAGTTGCAGGAAGGACGCTGACTTCTGCACCAGTATCGACGGGGTAGCGAACCTTCGTTATCACATAAGAGATGAATAACAGGCGGCTGTTTCCACCGGCTACGGTTGCCGCTAGCGCGTGCCGGCGGGATAGTTTCCCGAAGCAGTGGGTTTGAGGCTAGGAAAACAACAGGGGTCTCTACATTTTTTGAGTCCTTGCCATAGGTGTCGTGGTACCAACACCAATGTGGATTTTCCGTTCGTCGAGGTCGAGATAAGGATCTTTTACGCGATGGACTTCGTCGTCTAGGATTACTCGGTCGGCGTTGTTCCTGTAGATCGAGGAAACGAGAAAGAGTATGGCACAATTTGGTTATTTCGTTATCGGTCTCTAGAGGTTTTTCTGTAACAGAATAAATCTCATTGTGGCGAGTTCTGGTGATCTCCAGAATTCGATCAGCAGATGAAGCTTGTTCATCTACTGGGTTGTTGTTACAAGGTACCAATACTGCTTGCACTTGTTGTGGCAGTTTCGATAAAAAAAGTTGACGAAAGAGACCTTCGTCAAAAGTACGTTGACCTATTACCTCTTTCATACGCAATAACATTTCGGTCGCAGAACCGTTACCAAGATCAATAGTGTGAAACAACTCATCAAGACGTTGTCGGTCGGACAAGTCTCCTCGTTTAAGAATCGATCTTTTGAGCTATTTGTACGGTTCTAGAAAGTCAGGACTAAAAAAGAAGGGGGTGACGTACCTGTTCAATTCACGCGGAAGTGACTTTACAACCGCCAGAAATTGGACCAGTCACACATTGGTCTCGAAATCCTGCTTCTGCGTAGCAGAACCGGGCTTCGACATTATCTGCGCAGAAAGGAATAAGTTGGAGGTTTGGAGGCGTAGGGGTTTTAATCCTAATAAGCTTAGTAGTCTGGTCTGACATCATAAAAATAGTAATGAATGCAAAAAGGAAGATACTGCGAAAAAAATATGCGTTAAAAAATTAAACCACCAATGATACTCTGTTAAAACTATAAAAAGAAACGGACGCACAGTAAAATTATCGTGTCCAAATCACGTTCTGCTCACCAATGAAGCGTTCCCCGGATATATGACCAAGTTGCGCTTGTCGTATAACCAAAGATACTTCTATCGAATGGACCCACTCTTACGAATGAGAAGAAATCAGAAGGCAATAAAGGATGGAAGCGAAATTATATTTGATCGTAAACAGAGCTTTAATGGGATAGCAACGTCTAGGCTGGCAAACTAGAGAGAGATACTACCCACGGTGGTTCGAGTCATGATCTGGTGAAGATGCTTGACCGCACGCCTTCAACTAGTAGTGTCCGCTAAAACAAACATGGTCAACATCAATGTCGACAGCTTATGCAACTATTTATTTTGGGGATTATTTACCGTTACACTCAGTTCGCATCCAAAGTCGATCTTCGTTTTTGTATATTCAAATTAACAATTACTAGTTTCTTGATAATTCATTTGTAATTTATTTGGATATTTCAAGTACATTCAAAATGAATACGTGATACTAAACCGTTTAGCGTGTTCTATGTACACAACAGTCGAAACCATCATAGTCATCAGAATGCATGACAGATACCTTAGAAAGTAATTCGGAATTCGATCATTCGTATGTAAAATCAACAGATTCTCTGCTTAAGTGTTATCATGACTAAAAATATTCACATGTTATTCATCTCACTACTGAGTACTTAAAAGTAATATGTTAGCCTGTTGATTTACATTGTTAAAACGAATATTTTAATCAAATATTAAAGCCTAGTAACATGAGTACATAGACTGAGTGGAAGTTTTGTCGGACAATACAATCATTGGTTTTTATTGCGATCGGACTAAAAGCATAAAGAATGATGAATTCATGCATAACAATAGACGGATACAATTATTTTACATGACTTCATACCAAACTATTACTGAATACATGAATGTAAAAGATAATTTTTCAATGTATTCAGTATCAAAATTGTAGATTCAAGAATATATACGTTTGGTTTCGTTATAACATCCACTAATGCTTACTAATAGCAACGAATAAATAAAGAATGCTATAGAAGTTTGATACGGATAAACAATGAAGTTTCTTATGACTATATCCTCGCCTACTTTCAACTATGTTTGAAAGTGTTATTGAATCCTCTTGCACAGAGCACGAATAGAGCATCCTCTGAATTGATCTATACAGGAGCAGGTAAATTTACAAACATCGGTAGTACTAGTCTCAAACTGAAGATTATCATTTTGGGCTATTCTTTAACATAAGTCGACTATTGAATGTTATTAGTAAAGTTGCTCAGAAAACACACATGTGACACTGAGAAATCAAATTGTATTGTTGTTTCATTAAAGTTTCGAATTTCAGTTTATCATGTTACCCAACCACTGATTATCTTAATTGTTAGCCGCTGTTTAACCTATTTAAAATTGTGACGAACAATTTTTCTTTCAACAACTACATTGCCAGATGTCCAATAATGACAAAGTTTTATTCCATTTTTGTTAGTTCACTTAATTATTCATCGGCATTAACAAAGCCTTATTATTATTACTGTTACTACTATTATTGGTGACAAACAATATGCATGTATTCTCGAATTTTCAGCTTTGAAACTGAATACGCTGTGACATATTCCAGTTTTCATGACTGAATGAATAATTGTTAATTGAGTTACGTACCGTCATTCAGTCAATCAATCATTGCCTTTTATCCCTCCTGTAGCATATACTACCGATCAGCATTCTTTAACCAACTCTGTCTTGGATCTCGATTCAAGTTCTTTCCAAATTCTATTCTTTTTTTTTTGTCTGCTTCCAATTCCAGACGCAATGTGTTCTTCGGTCTTTCTCGTTTCTTTTAACCCTAAGGATTCTGAATTTAAGCTTGTATTGTTACAGAGTTTGGTGAGTTTTACAATATTTGTCCTATCCACATGCAGAACGTCTTGCTAATTTATTTCTCAGCTAGAAGTTAATTTGTCAGCCGCCACAGAGGGTCCTTACCAATCGTGTCTAGCTAGCAAGTCAAAAGTATCTTGCATAAACAAATATATATAAATACCTGTATTTTTTGAATGTTACTTTCGTATTTTTCCAAGTTCAGCTGCATACAACAGAACTGTGTTGACGTTGATATTCAAAATTCTGACTTTGATGCTGACTGACAGGTGTTTTGAGCTCCAGATGTTTTTCAATTGTAGAAATGCTGCTCTTGTTTTACCAGTGAGTGCCAACACATCATGGGTCAGATACTTTTTGTTTTCACCTCTTAAAGAGCTTCACTTTTTAGTGTTTTTTGATGATGCTAGTTGTATTGTATCTGAGGCTTTTGCTTCCTTCTTGTTTTATGTTGAGGTTCACTGCTGCAGATGCTGCTGTTACACTAGTCGTCTTCACCCGCACTAATTGCTTAGTGTGGAATGGAAAAGCTGGGTCATCTGAAAATTTCCTGTCGTCTAATTGCATTCAAATTGTCCATTGTATTCCGTACACCCCCAAGATACTGAGGTTTTCATAATGCTGTTCTATTCAATCAGTTAGTAGGCTGATAGAGATCCATCAATAAGTAAACAGTCAGTTTCTCAATGTGAAATTTCATTAAACTATTATGTGAAATAAGAACCAAGAAATAATCTTCGGATTTTTCAAATGAAACTCATTAATATAATTAAATGAACGACATGGAATCATAGTAAACTTCATTGAATTGGTCTGACTAAATGAAATTGTTAATTCGCTCAGCCAAGATGAGGCTATTAATATTTAATAAAGTGATCTGTATGGTATTGATTTGTTTATAATGTAAATATTTTCATTCTTGGCTCGTTCATTATTTATTGATTGACGTAATCGGAACTCATATAGGCTATTCAGAGAAGATTAACCAAATCCATTTCATTGTACAAAATAATCCATCTAATAGCAGAAGCTTTTTATTTCAACTAGATATTTGATACATGGGACACAATAGATGTTTATATTGAACATAATGATGATGTATTCAATGATCAAAATATTTAATTTAATTACTGGGATAACATTAAAATACAACCAGTCTGCAACTTCAGCTTGGTAAAAGAAGCAGAGATACTATTGTTATGTTGGAATTATAATAATTTACCGCCTACTGCTATACACAAACTAACCGCAACACTAATCGGAAACTTATCTGAGCTAACTGATACTCGCAACCGTGACCAACGACTCGATACTGATTTCTCACCCCAGTACAAAATCAAAAAGACACCAACGCAGCACTAGGAAGATTTGATTCTATTATAATTCAAGTCTGTATATATAGTTACAAAAACGACCTTCGGAAAAACAGAGTAATTAGCATACTAAAATGATATTACAACCAATCACAGTTAACAAGGTCCAGCGGAGTAAATAAAGAGCAGTACCGGTTATCGCTCACTTTGGAAATAAATAAAAAATAGCGAAATCACATGAAAATTAACTAGTTTCTTCTCTTCTTAGCAATTATATAACGAGAGAAAAGTCACCTAGTCCACATCTAGTGGTTTTCAATTCAATGCATCTTATGCATCAACATTATCACTAATTGACAACTTACACCTCAGATGTGCATTCGTTTTCTAAAGCCTATGAAGTAGCAGTAACTTTGCACTAGACTCTTCTTCATTAAAGCCAAATGTTAAACACACACTTCAGCAGAAAGAATGAGGTCGATTCAAAATTGATAGTTGTGGTAATCCATAAGACCAAATAACGCTTAATTCATGTCTAATCAATTTTTCATCTTCTACATCCATTTTGCTTATCTGAGACATACCGAAGTTAAGTGTAACTCCAAATGGAATGTATGTAATCGCCAAGAAAAACATTGGAAATAGTTGATCTTTTTAAAGAAGAGAGGTGTTGAAAAAGTTATTCGACTCCCCTCCCACACACACACACACACCATAATTACGATTATATGAAAATCAAATACAAGACTTCACATGGATTTATTGAAGTTTCATCATATTCAATTATTTCACTGTCAGTGATCGTCATCTAACTGTAAAATTACTTCACATATACACTCTATATTGATTGTATGGCATTAGATTGAGATGGTTTGTGAAGATCAGGATTACGTTTAGTTGATTTCATACGTCACAGATTGATATTGACAGGGTGACATTGAAAACCAGACAGCACTATACTGCTGTTTTGTCCTAGAATGGGACGAGTTCTATATGAAGTTCGTTAGACTCCATCAGGAAACTTAGCACTCAGAAGTAGTAATTATAGCAGGGGGTTTCAATGCCTAAGTCGGTAGGCTCAATTAAGCTGAAAAACACTTAGGTGAGTCACTCAGCATCCCAGTCCAGCGAACGGATAACGGAGACTGTCTGATACAATTATGTTCAGACCATCGTTTATTTTTAGCTAGCACAAACTTCAAGCATAAAAAAAGACATTGTTTAACCTGGTCATCCCCAACATCATCTACACAACGATGGATGATAATCCACCACATCGGCATCTGCTACCGTCAGAGAAGCTGTTTAGAGTATTGCCGCACTTTCCCAGGCATTTGTTTACATTCCGACCACGCCATAGTGAGAGCACGTTTCTCTATGCGTTTTGCTGGCCGCAGAAATGTCACATCAAAACACCTCTTAGATATCGATTTGAGACTGAAAATGCCAAGATCCTACTAAGAAATGGCTTATGTAAGCATATAATCGCACACAATCAACAGATTTACCCAGAAACAGCTTGGAACGTTTATAATGCAGGTGTAAACAAGCCAGCGTTATCTGCATCTAACTTTAATCCAAAGGACACAAAATACCATTTTACCCCTAAAAATTCTAGTAAACTGATGGATGCTAAAAAACATATTCCAGCAAGCTCGAAGAATGATGAAGAGTGACGACAATCTAAACGTAGACCGACAAATGGTCTGCTTAAGGATTGTGAACAGTGATGGGCAATAAAAGCAAAAGCAAAGTGTTACTCCATAACTGATCTGCTTCTTCCCCTAAATTAATGATAGGGAGTGAAGTAATTGATTGCGTTGACCACTTCACTTATCTCTCAAGTCTTACCACCCCTAGTGGGTCAGTGTTTGACAAAATCTTAACACAAATTCAGAAGCCCGACTGGCATTCCACAGTTTAAGCCACTTGCGGCGCAGGCAAGATATCCGTTTACAAACGAATGGTCGAGAGTACTGCGCAGCAGTCTGCGCCGTTCTAACATATGGTTGCAAAACGTGAGTCATGAAAATCCAAGATATGCGTCGACTCAAGGTAGAAATCTTCGTAGCATCTCTCGTATATTATTGAACAGTAGAATAAGTAATTTGGAGGTTAGACAGAATGTTCTTGGGAAATAGTGTAAATCAGTCCAACAGGTCACTGAACTTCATCGACTGAGATGGCTAGGACATGTGTTGAGTATGTCAGACTACCCCCTGCCTCGTCGCGTGATTTTGGCTGGGGTCGAAGTAGGATGGAACAAGGGTAGAGGCGACCAAACCAAATCATGGCATCAGTTCATGAAATCCTTGACTGTTGGTCTAAGTCATGTTGGTAGAAGCAGATTACTTGATTGAGGTCTGCATGATAGTCGCAATAAATGACTGGAGACACATGGAGACATGGCTCAGAATTGATCACAGTGACACAAGTGTATTCACTCTCCAACTTCATATAAATCTTGAGTCCTATCACTAGTTTCTACACACGTTTACTCCACTCTCCTCTCTTGTATTCCGTCATTATGTTACCTCTGTTATCTCGTAGTGCCAATCTGGTATGGCAACTTGAAACTACGGGTGCATGTACCCGGTTCTACGATGTTGTTGATGATGATGCAAGCTTTACATTTTCATCACAAAAAGTAACCTTTAATGGACAACACGTCAATTCTTTTTCAGCATCATGTAATCCGGGGTCTACTGTCAACTACATTTCTTAGCAAATTAAGCGATTACAAATTACAGGAAATTAATCAGTTTAACAGAGTAAAGTATATTACACACGCTTTCGATATCATATTGTTTGCTAAGCTAATTCAGTGTGCTAAGTAAAGAATTTCTGAATTCTAATTATATTTAAATTAATCGACAATATCCTGGAAAATTATAGGTAGAGAATGTTGTTTTATAAATTAGTTGAGACGATAATTCTTTCCGTATGAACATTTTATTTTATCAACATTGAGAACGAGCTGCTAAGCAAATGCAACCTACAATTTATATGCAATAAAGTGTAGCGATTCATGTTACGAAATACAAGAATGGCATGTACGCAGCTGTGTGATCAGTGTCACAAACATAGTGGCTCGTTTTGCAAATTGTGATCGATTTGAAAGCATCTCACAAATTGCAATTTAGTGTTACATGACGGAAATAAAATCAATACGCACGTACAAGAAGCTTCTTCTCAAGTCCTGTATAAACATGTCAAGCATTACACAAATAATTAATCGAGCTGATCAACAAGAAAGTCTTCATAGTTACGCGAATATTTAACAAAACTAGTAAATTAAGCCCTGATTAAAAACATGCTTGACAACAATGTTCTGAAGACGAATGTTACATAATTAGGCATTAAAACTAGAAAGATACCATTGTTACTTACAAAGAACGACTAACGAAATTAACTAAATAATTTACTGAATTAACCGCAAATTAGAAAAACCTTTCCTAAAATAATGAAATATGAGGAATCAGGATAGTTTATATGGCAATAAGCTTGATTCTATTCGACACTTTATAATCTGAAATTCGCCTATCACAACTGGATTTTCCAACGAATGACTGAGTGAAAAATTTTAACCAGCACACCAGTTCGTGCAGTAGCGTTATCATGAAAGGGAAGAAAACCTAAGGTATTCTGATTTTCACATAACCAGTCTCATTTGTGCTAACATATAAGAATTATTGATTGAAATCGTAATTTGATTGAATGAAAGTCAACTTTGTTCGGATAAACCTCATTTACACTCCAAATCAATATCAAAAGTCTGGCGTTTCTACTAAAAGTATCAACATTAATACATTTCTTGGGTAGGCTTCCTTTACAAAATCGGTGATTATAGTCAACCAACGACAGACAAATTGAACAATTGTATCCCATCAGTCGCTTTAGAATTGATGAGACGAGTAATTTTTGTCCAGTTCATATTCTTTATTCACGCTAGTAATTATTGTAAAATTATAATAACTAAGCATACAAACTAAACAATGTCATCGACGCAACATAAAATACACAACACCAATATATACAAACAAACTAATATGATCAAGTTGCGAAAAGCAAATTACCTGATCAAATACATCTTCAGTGAAAAGATTGAAAAGAAGAGCATTGGTCGGCTGAGAGCAAGTTTTAATAAAAATTGTAATTATTTGCCTCAATAATAAATTGCAACAAATCCAAATAACTGTTGAATTGCCCTTGTAATAATATGAATCGCGACTTCCTACACTGACTTACTTTATTATATTCAGTGAAACTGAAGTTATCTGCAGTTGCCAATGTTTTCTCTGCTCCGATAAAAACACGAAAAGCTGCGACTACTAATTAAATTTAGACTCAAACATTGACTACCTATGTACCCTTAGGAAAGATATAGTCGATATACGTGCATTTCAGCATCTCCTGTTATCCCACTACGAATCTAAGAGTTCAAAGTCGCTGTAACTTCATATGCAACCACAACCACGTTAAAAAATGCCAAGGTGATGACCATTATCTTCAACTGTCTGTATCCAAAGTTACAAACAATAGACTAATTGAGATTTCCTTATTCCCAAATTATATATGCATCAAAAATTTTGTTGTCTAATGCTTTGTAAGAAGTCTGAAAATACTGTCGAATCTACACCTTATATTGCTAGTACGGAAGTTTACGTTCACACTACAGGTGCTTAGATTATCTTTTGAACATATCAACCTTTCAATTGGACATTTTCTTTGTGTCGTTCTATTGAAATCGCGATCTTGCCCTATCTTCCATTTCGCTTGTATCTTTTACGTTTGGAAAATTATTTGGGTTTCTAAATGCATTGTCACCAAATTTTCTTCATCGACTTCAATATTTACGTGCTTTCACGCAATCTCATATATGCGTGAAGTTAATTGATATGCTAGAATCATATGTACATAGGATTTATATATAGTTCAACCAAATACTATTACGAACTAACATCTGTTGTTTTTAGAGCAGACGTCGAACTTGGTTTTCTGGTGTTTCGACGATAAATATTTCTGCCAAAACCAACACACATTATATCGAACTTCAGAAATCACTAGGAAGGAATCGAGACATTTGTGCCTCATCAAACCTTTCACCATTTTGTAAGAGATTATTATAAATTGTACAATAGTAATAATCATATTCTGATCTTAATAGAATCTTGAGCAACATGCTAATTACGGAAGTTTTGGTCACTGGTTATATGATGGCAAATCGGTAGTCATTTACTAAATATAATTAATCTTAAGTTTAAGGACCTTTGTGGATAATTCTCTGTCGAAAATATAACTAGTGAGATGGTTACTCCCACATTCATTAAATGAGGGATAACAAACTATGATTGTCTATCTACAATAAAGACAGACTGTGGACGTCATTTTCAATCTAAACTGTCCCACTATTTGACCAAACTCCTTGGAACTACTGGATTTACTAACACCACCTACCATCCACAATCCAGTCGCTTGGTGGAATAGTTTTATCGACTGCTGGAATCATCACTTTCAGCTAAGAACATCCCGCAGGAGATCTACGCTTTACCATTAGTCTTGCTAGGAATTTGCATCACAGTAAAAGCAGATGTTAGGTGAAGTGTAGCCGAATTAGTTTACAGAACCACACTCTGATTTCCAGGTGAACTTATTAAAACCTCCCCTACCTCAACAAACCTGCTAAATAACGCCAGAATTTACAAGTTCTGTGCGATTCTGAGAACAACTGAACGAATATTACACCTAATAATTTTCTCCTTATTTTTCACTTTCAACGAACAGTATAGTATTTATTTGGAAAATAAAATAAACTGAAAATCTTGTACTATTTGTGGCATGCATTTCACATATTTCTGCATGTCTATAAAACATTAGCATATACGTTTTATCCAAAATTTTGTACATATTGTAGATTCATTGAGCTGTCGAACTCAATCCATTTATAAAAATGTGCACATGTTTAAAACTTCTCTTCTCTGCTTTTCCAGACCGCCTATAAACAAAAGAAGAAAGCTATGGAGGAAATATTTTGTACAAATATTTTTATGTTACGACACCATGGCGTATGCACAGACGTATATAGATTGCACAACACAGCAAGCTACCAAACGAGCGTTTACCAACTTACAATGCAGTGGGTTTTATTTTTTATTTTTTACGTCTTTGAATCCTCACAAACACATAAGAAGAGAAGCAGTGGGCCGTAGTGGTAAGTTATACCATAAACATATAGTTGCATAGGCTGTCGTCATTGTTCCTGACCATGATTGCTTATGCAAACGCGATTAGTTGAAGATGCTTGGTCAAGCATCACCAACGAATTACAACATGTCAGTTTCGATACGTATGTTCTTGCCTAATTAGAATTCAAATCATTTGGTTGAGTGGGAAACGGTTTTTTAGAAAATTATTTAAATAAATATACATTGTTACCTGAACAAATATCATCACTAGTTATTCGAACAAAATTTGTTCTACAAATTGGAATTATCAATTTAATTTCAAGAAATAAACAAATATATTATTCTATCCTATTTGGATGGATCACGTACCGTCTGTTCGAAGGGTAATGTCTGCATTTATAAAAGTATCAACAACAATATATTAAAAGTGGAAGCAGACATAATTATAGCGCCAAGTAGATGCAGTCCACAGGCACCAGAGAAATTTATTAGCAACGTAGGGAAAACAAATATCACAATGTAATAAATAGCAACTATCTTAAATGGTGTCAAAAGATCATCGGAATGTACTGCTGAAGGAATTAAGAAGAATAAATTCACTTTTGAATGCAGAACCAGAGATTATAATAAAAATGTCACTTGGAGAAGCTTTCACATGCAGGTCTTTCAAAATGACTCTGCACTGAGTTTCCAGATTCGGCACTTGTGACACGTGGCAGGTGAACATCATGTCTGCGCTAGAGGTGACGTAAATTGACCAGAGTCAACAGATCTTAATATCATGTGAATACAACAATAGTTTATTTCTATTGTTCAAATGAAGGAATGAGATACTCAAACTCAAACAATTTCTTGCATATTTTCCGAGTGAACCAGGATAGATTGTTGACCATAGTAATTGGCATATTCTGATTGATCAAATGAGTTATCTGATTTCTGTGTAGACATCAAGTACATTCAAATAACACACTCGTTTAGTCTCTTGTGAATAGTCTATTTCAAAACAAATGAAATACCATATTTTTAGAAAAATAATTTATTCTTCATTGAAATACACAGAAATTCGGTTGAAATTTTCATAAAATATAACAGGAATATGATGACAACTAGAAATGATTATGAACAATTGTGAAGATAAAATGAAGAAATTGTGATCT
>JAGWFQ010000069.1:0-25113 GCA_025215515.1 Schistosoma japonicum
TTTATATTACATGACCCTTTTGGTTAGTCAACTATGTACAGTGTGGAGCCTGTGACATATGAGCATAGGTCGAAATGTCATCCTACGTCATGATGATAAGATCGAATTAACAAAGTGAATGATATCAGATTATATTTCAAGAGGAAGGAATGAAACGAGGATGTGTATGAGAGAAGAATGAGACTGAGATCAGGAAGAGTGCATACACTTGCGCGACCGTCAACGATGCTGTGCTATTCAACAATGTCGTTTTATCTTCTTGCAGGATGGGTTGTGAGTCTAAGACGAAGTCAACAGTCCCAGCAACGCGTATGTTCAGAAATCGGTACAATCTACATACGTTTTTTACTTGTTTTCCTGGTTGGTGTTATCATAAAAGTCATAAACTAATTAACGTCTTCACACTATTCGTTAGCCAGTATTTGGTTCGGTTACTATTTTCATTATCGAGATACGGAAAACATGTATTCAAACAGTGAAGAAGATGTAATATTTACTCATGTTCTGGGAATCGTACAGTTCTACTAGGAAGTGTAGCTTTCGACGTTATTTAACTATGAGGTTTATTGTTTCTTGTTAGTCGTTGATCGGGGTGTGGTGACGTCGATATCAAGTTTCAGGGGTATTGTAGCGAATTCTAAATTTAAAGGTTTACCTTCTAGATAGGCTGCTTTGATGTAGTCAATGCTGACGTAATCCTCTTGGCCAATTTTTACGATGATATAATACATTGATTCTCGTTTCAGGAATCATATCTTCGCTCCCTAATTTTCTGCATTACTGCTAATACTTCTACTATCGCTAACAGTCTTAGATTTAAACTGACAGTTGCGTCTCTGTGCTGATGTCGTGTGGCAACCTGAACTGATGTACGTACGAAGTTCTGCGTTGTATCTTTCTGTCTTTGTCTGTTTTCAGGAACTTGTATGACTCCTCGTAAGTTGCGTCGAGAGGTCGGCGTAGAGCATTGCGATATATTAAAACGTGAGTACTATATTTCAAGGCAGGTTGGATAAACCTGTCTGTCGATTGTTTCGAGTTTGAACTAGCTTAACTGAACGCATAGCATTTTTGTAAGCCGGTTCACGTAAGAATTGAGATCCAAGTTTGTCGAGGTGGAAACGGTTTCCACGAATTCACTTGGTAGTCGTCATGTGGCTCCGTAGACTAATTTGGCAACACTGCACCCAACATCCTCTTTTACTGTGCTGCAAACTCCTACTAAATCTAATCGTAAAGCATCGATCCCCTGCAGGGTGTTCGTAGCTGATGATGATTTCAGTCGTCGATGGAATCTTTCTACCAAACCGTTAGATTGTGGGTGGTAGGCGGTTGTTCGGAAGCGCGTAGTTCCAAGGAGTTTGGTCAGAGAGTGGAACAATCCAGATTCAAACTGACGTCTACGGTCTGTCGTTATTGTAGATGGACAACCTAGGTTTGCTATCCATCGTTCGACGAAAGTGCGAGCAGTCGTTTCACTAGTTATGTCTTTGAGTCAGCGTGTGGTTCGTTCCGCACATGTCAAAAGATAAGAGAATTCGTCTGAATCTGCTACTGGTTCTGCATCGGGGCACCGTGCCGCCACGCGTTTGCGGCAACGGTAATCGATGGAATTCGCTACTTGTTATTCATCATTGTTGTAATAACAAATATTTGCGACCTCGTCAGTACTAGCGTAGAAGTCGTCGTTGTGCTTGCAGCTTCATCTGATCGCCGATATGAAGTTACATTTGATCTGCAGGCAGCCGACTCAAAAGAATTATCCACGTACGGCAAAAGATATGTATACTTGAACGTATGTTTATGTAAACCCATACACTAGATTTTCACCATCGCCAATGTGATAACACCTATCATATCGATTTACTGAGCCACCACAACTAGCTTGTGGACACTAGTAAAAGGAGGCCAGTGGATGGCAACACAATGCCATACTTTTGAGCAACCACTTCTAAAGGTTGTAGCCTACGCTCTCTTCGTCTTAAACATTTGATTAATTATTTTCAGCCAATACTTGACAAGTATTCGTACCTGAAAAAAGTGACGTCAAAGTTATCATGTATAACCAGGAATGTTACACATCACACCACAACTGCAGGTTGTTATGATGCGAGTAAATTGGTGGTTGGTTGGCCGAGTCCCATTCACTAATGCCTAGTCGGTAATTGTGCGTCTGCCCTATGCCCACTTAGTCCCAAGACGAAATAAGAAGAATACGAGCCAATAGATCAACCAGACTGAATCCTATTTTATTTCAAGCATTTCTTTATATATACATAAAATCAGACCGTACAGCAAACCAATTAGGAAATTAACATGAATACAGAACAAAGTAACTAGTGGTAGTAAATAGGAACAACTTGTACACAACTAATTAACTGTAGTCTATAATAAGAGACAATATAATAACAGTAATTATGCTAAACTGGAGGATAGGGTAAGAGAAACGTAACAATAATAGAAACAAAGTGTTTACATTACACACAGAATAAGTGAAGTAGTGTTCTTAAAATACAGTTCTAAAAGTTTGTTACACTCCTTTGTGGTCCGGCATAACAAAGGTCAACTTGTATTCTCCAAATCACGCCGACTAGCACCCAAAAAATTAAGGATTGCGAAAAACGAATTTGATCATATGATTGGCCTGGGAATAAACCGCCCATCCAGTAGCCGATTGTCATCTCCATTACATATGTCCTGATGAAAGATAGCAGTGACTGGCGTCGTACCAATGATAACTGATGACTCAACGCTCAAATTACTCTATACCATTACTCTTTACTACATACTTGTGACCGAAATGCTTCCTTTGAGTGTATTAGTGTATTTTTGAAAATCGACCTGGTAATGGCTTGTAATCAAATAAATACAAGCTAGTTGTTTAAAGGATGCACCTTACTACCGTCTCACCTTTGTACATTCGGCAATACAACTTAGCACTCAGACCTTATGTTTGCTGCTTTGAATTTCACGGCTTTGAAACTAAACTGCTTGGCATGATAGAAATTGAAGGAACAACCGTTCTAGCCATCATAACTTGATTGGTTCATCACAATAGGCAATCCCGATCCCCACTTTGTGGTAGCAGCAACCATCAAGTCTGTGAAAGTTCTGTATTTAAAATCATCTGGTTCACAGTCAGCTCTCCATTACTTACTGAAACCAAATGTTCAGTTTAGGTGTCAGGTTTTGCTAGTTTACCAGAGAAATCGATTAAGCTGTAAAATGGTAGTGTACCCCTCCATCTCGTCAATCATTAGTCAATCCGTCTCATGATAGACACATATTTTTAAGATTTCATGATAGCTTTATCATACACTGCGAATTTATCAATGGTTTATTCCGAAGCATTTGTGGTTAGGACGATTTCTACTTCTAATTAATTTTCACTTAATGTTGGACCATTTATTTACACTTAATTATAATTTGATTTTATATTCTGGAATAATTACAAATTTATTAAGCTTGGACAGGTACCTCATTACTATTCGCAAAACCTATATGTTTGCAGTGGAACAGCTTTCAGAGTACAGTCGATTTTGCAACGTTACCTACTGACATTAAACCATTACTAAACTATGCATTTGGAGAACAATTTTTCTTATATTTAAGGTTTACGAATTAAAATGTGTTACTATTCATGTCTAGTTACAGCGTCATTCAAAGTCACTGTCGAATTGTTGAATAAGTCTGGTTCGTTTCTCTCCAGTTATTAAGCCTATGTATCATTAATTTTGTTAGATACCGTCAAGATGAAATGATTTATACAAACTAATTTGGTTTATAATCACGGCGGTCGTAAAGTTTTTTCTTGGGTTTATAACTGAAGAGAATAATTCCTATTATGTAGTCGATGTGAATATTCTTCTAAATTTCTTTGTTTGATTGCGTTTTGTGAGCTGAATGGTTTAATTGTGAAGCTTTCATCGTCATTTTGGACGAATTCGTCAGTGCAAACTTCAGATAAATATCCTAATGCACAATTGATCCCACACAAATTAGGCAGGTCGTGTAGTGGCCTCAGGAAACACTAAAGTACTACTCGAGTGTAAACAGTGGTAAAAATGGGTATGAGTATCATATCAACAATTAATATATTGAAAAAATGATCATATCGATAGTTTATGTGAACGCAGTTTACTTGGGACAACAACTGGACTGTATTTAGGGTGGATATTCTAGTTGACCACCACAGTATAGAATACATTAATGTGGTATACAAAATAACCAGCTCAATGGGACGAATAACACTGACACAGGAAGTAGGAAATTCAGCAGCTAGGGACGTAGGAATATTTTGCTTTTTTATTTTATGATAGGAATCAATTATTAATTTCAACAGATTATTATTTCAACAGATATGCGATTCAGAACAGCGATTAACGTTGTGCCTTTTATTAGAGTACTACTAATGAATAACATCAAATGAATGTACAGCACACCAGCAGAAGAATATACAATAATAAATAGCGTATACAATGTCGTGGTGGACAACTGGGAAAATCAAATGATTTCAGCTTAGTTGGTAATCCAAATAATGCACTTTCCTATAAAGTATAGTTCTGCTTAATTTACCCATATTTTATTATACGAATATCAATTGTTGTCACTTTATATCCGTGTAGAGCTTCAGTATTACCCACAATCACTACATGTTTGATGAGACCGACGTGATGTGAACAAAGTCTTCTGGCTCCAGAACCATACATTTAATACACAAGAACAGTTAAACAATAATAGTAACAACTTAGATTTAATATAGGACTAGCCTTTCAGGAAGGCTTTATATTGTGTACAAAATAGGCAAATACATCTACGAATGCATGAATAACTAATCTCAAGTCAAACACATAACCCAGAAATCAATAAACTAAATTTAAAAGTCAACAGTAGTAAAAGTTACAAATATGAACTTCATTTTAAAAACCGAAGAGATATATTAGCCACCGTAACATGTGTGGCAGGGTTGGCTCCGAGTCATCATCGCTTAAATTATAGCATCGATTGGATTCGAAGATCTCTTAATCCGACGTTCGCATTCCCACTGTGCAAATCTGTTAGAAACTTCGTATGTCATTATAAACAATAATAAAACACAATGTAAGGAAGAGTAAGTCGATCAGATTCTGACGGGAGATATTCAAATGTAATGGATTAATGAGGTTAGTATTGCACAAAATGTGAAAATGATTGCGGCAGGAAGATAAATGTTAATATTGAGGGGAAAATACCAACAATGATAACTACTTAGTGTAATTAACATTTGGATTAGGCAACATGTAAACATGGAACGACTAGTCAAATTGTTACTAAATTTGCTACATGGAAATTTGATTTTAACGACACTCCACCAACTTGACAGTAAACAATGTTGTTACAAAAGAACTTATGCAAGCGAAGAATATTATTGCCAATTCGACTATCATATGATTTCACATTAATTTCAGTCCAATAACATGAATATGCAAACAATTACTTCGTTTATTATTGTTGGCTTATTCTCATCTAACATATAATTTCTAAGACGCAAATGAAATATGAACAATACGTGGGAATTCTTGTCGTGTATGTATCTCTCTCAAACTTCAGTGTACAGTGATAATAAATTATAGTGGTCAAGATTATGCCTTAGACATGTCAATTTTATTTAGTATAAATTCATTTTGTGCGCATGTTGGAAGTACGATCGAGCTTCGTCACTCTCTGCTGGTTTGCTTGAACTTGTTTGTGTGTTTGTTTGATTCAGCCAGTTCTAAATACAGCACCGTACATCTAGCGTAACGACTTCTAATTTTATGCGCATTCGGTCACGGATATGAGTACGTGATATCACAGTATTATAAGTGAGATTAAGTGCTCTAATGATAATTACGTATCGAGACCTTAATTTTAATAGTAGGCGTCATGCTTGGTTTTGCGGTCGTCTAGCCACTAGCACTTTCTACAATGTCGGCATACCGTTCAGTCTAACGATACTGTTTTCCAATCAGTCGTCGAACAAACAAAGATAAAATGCACATTGCTCAAAATTTACGTTCGAAATCTATTGCACTCAGTATTGGTGTTACGGTAACTCTCTACTAATGCTACTACTACTAGACAGATATTTTAATTAAAATCTCTGTTCGGAATTGAAAACATGAATAATATAAGAAGAATACACCTGGCAAAACGTCTGAAGACAAGATATAATTAGCTATTAAGAAGTGTACATTTTTTATTTTAATTAATTATTTAATACCGAAAATGCTACAACAGAGTGAGCAACTGCCATCTGGTGAATTCATAAAAAGACCATGATAATTGAAAATAACAACTGAACGTTTACAGTGAAAATTTTTAGTTACATAGAACTTTAATGATGAAAGTGAGAGCAACTAGATAGTAGAATAAAGCGTTATTATCAGATCACCATATTTATTTGAGTAAGTATATTTTAAAATTGTAAGGTATATTGGCAACCAAAAAAATAATGATAATACGACTGTAATACTTGGCAAAATATTATATAAAGGATAGTGATTTAGTTACTGTAAACGAACAAGTGGAACTAATTTCAATGATATGTAAATATTTTTACAGCATTGTTTCAACATCATAAGTACACGTTCACTTGTTTCCACTACTCTCTGTCTGTTGGTATCAGGTCATTTGTCGTAATAATATTTGCAATCCATTGATTGTTATTCTTCTGTTGAAGTTTGTAGCATCAACATTCGTATGTTTTATTTTCATGAAACAATAACGACTATCAGGTTAATTATTTTTTTACGCATAAACATTATTTTGTAGTTAAAACTAGGTAATAGTTAGTCATTGCATTTATTTGCACATTCAATACTTTTTAACCACTTATAATCGTTTAACGTTCAGAAATTCACATTCATTGCTTGTTACATAAATAAACGTGCCATGTATACTTTGATTGTGACTTCTAATATACACTGTGTTATCCAAGGTTTGACGGTGTCAATCAAGTGAATAATGGAGCATATGACGCGTAACGCAATACTCGAACACGCAACCCAAGTCCGTTATTTAATATCCTTATCATCCATAGAAATTCTAAAGTACAGCCATTGAAAACTTACTAAATACAAGCTCATCTGCGTTTGTCAGCCTAATTGATTGATCAAACGCAGGTTCTTACTGTGTATGTGAAATGTATGCGGAAACTCGTGCACACTGAGAATGCTTGTTACACATGTTCAACTATCCACAACTGCATATCATAAACATTGTGATTTCGCAACTGGCATTATAGCAATGTGATATAGAAACATTTAACTATTGTAAAAGCTTATTAGCGTTATGTGTGCATTACATTTTTTACCAATATGTTTATTAATACACCTTTATATCAGTGTCTGTTTAAATGCACCGGTAGCAACTATGGACATACACATTGACTATGGAACACAACAGTCTGTTCACGGCGATCTTTCTGGAAATATAATCTTGTCTCCTTCAGCCATGTTCTTGCTTTGTTATACTGTAACAAGTAGCATATTTAACGCATTATTACACTATTATAGTTATCGTCGATAGAAGCCTCCAGTTCCTATCTACACTTCTGGTTACCTTATCATTCTCGTCTACTTTATATCACTAATAAGCCATTATAGTATTTTAAACAATAAGAGGTTCAAACGACAGTCATGGATTAACACGGTAGAAACACTACCAGTAGTACGGAAATTGTATTAAATGAGTTGACAATAGAAACACAAGCTGGTCCAAATACAATCTTATTTAATTCTTCGTATCGACTTTTCCATTTACATACACCCGATCAGCCGTATATGTGCGTGAAATCAATTCATATACGATAATTATATACCCATTCGTTTGGCTGACCTAAGACAACCACAACTCCATCAATGTATCAACTTTTGTCCGAACGTAATTGTCTTAAATACAGATAAGCTTTGGAAGTGAATAAGGAGAAGAACCAACGTCATCATTATATTAGTACTCAAGATCAATAGGAAAATAGATGGATAAACATCTACACATTCACAAGTATAGAGACTTACATAAATAAGGGCACATAATGATAATGATAATAAGAGAACAAATAAAATGAATGCATGAGTCATAAGATAGCCTTCATTTGTTTGGTAGAAAACTACTACAGTAGTCGTGGTCAAATTTGGGTTGTTAGTACACCTTATTAACCAGGACACAACGTGCTGCTATAAATAAACGGGATGCAGAAACTTTCACTTAATATTGTCTATTCATAATGACTTATAATGCACTCATACTATTGATTCCGTTGCGGTAAATAATTCCCCAAGTAAATAATTCTGTAGGCTTTCGTCATTGATACTAACCATGTTTGTTTTCGTGTAAACAAACTAGCGGAAAGCACTCGGTCAAGGCATCAACATCAGATCACGACGTGGCATAACACGGAAAACAACTCCTTATCCAGTTACCTAACAAAGACGTTGCAATCCTGTTTACATTCTACTTTCAATCAAATATCCTTTTAATTCATTACTGTATTCTATCTTGTAGCAGTCACTAAAACCCCCACCCCCACTCCCGAGCATACTAACGAGTTTTATTGGTTGTACATCTAGTATTTACGGTTTGGATGTTGTAGCACGATTGAACACATATAACTTCTCTTTCTCCCCTCTACGCTGTATATACCACAAGTTTAACTTGCATGTAAACAGTGTCTACTTCACTGCACTTGTAGAAGCCAAGATTATTCACTTTTACATTGTACATTGCTTTATTCCTGCATGTTCGGTGTTTCATAGGACTTCTTCCTTCTTCTCTGGGCTGTTTGAGCTTTTAACGGTTGTTGGATTATTTTAGTTCTTAATGCATTCCTATATAATTCTTTGTATCGACTTCTCCACTTACGTTTATCCGATCAGCCGTATTTGTGCGTGAACTCAATTGATGTATCAGAATTTTATGTACATAGGATTTACGCCTAGCTGAACCTAAAACAACAACTAATCAACATTTCCACATCTCGTACCTGAGTGTCATTAGTCTACTCACCTAAAATATGCACTCATTTAGCACTCCACACATACCTTCAGACGCTCTGTATTGTGTATGATCTTACTAATAACTTTGGTTTATCCGCTAAAACAAACATGGTCAGCATCAATGTCGAGAGCTTATGCAACTATTTATTTTGGGGATTATTTACCGCTACAATCCCAACCATTACAGTATATAAACAAGTTACAAACATTAGAACCTAAAACGCCCATGGTAAGCATGTAAAGTAGACTACGTTAAACTCACTGTACAACATAGAAACATTTGTGAGAGATTAAAACGAATCCCTGTTACAACTACTCCATCAGTTCGACTCACGATTTGTAGACTTTCTCTTTTAGACTACTGAGGTCGCGTAAATTTGTGGTTGCTTATTTTCAATGACAAGAATATAAAGTCGTTAACACGACAGAAATGCGTGTACAAATCTATTACTCAGTAGAATATACGGTTGTTACTTCAACTACTTTACTATTGTGCTACCTGCGGTACAGATCAGTTACTTAAATAACCGAGTGCACTACTTAGCAGATCTGTTTAAACTGGGCAGAATATCCCGTATCACTTTAATTCTTCATTTTCCATTACCGTCGCTTATAATTATCAATTATTATGTTCTAAATTAATAAAACCTACGGTTGTAATGCAGCTGATGAAAAGCAACAAAATAAGAATAAACTCATATTATTCTACATCATTTATTGTCCCTGCTTTATTCAAATTCGTAAAGTGAATTAATTGCATGATTCACTACAACAATCAGTATTTGTAATTTTGCTTATCACATCTACTAAATCACATGTCAGATGAAATCTATGCGTGTCAGTTGTTTTATATACGATTCCAATAGTTGTATATGATTAATAAGATACACTGAAATTTGTGAGCCATATCAATTTAAATGCGTCTACTATCGAACATAAATTTATTGATTCTGTTGTGATGCCATAGTCTATCACCATGGTGATGATAACGATTAGTTTGTTGACAAGTCATTATTGATGTGGGTATTATATTAAGTATATGTTTACAAAAACAAATGTAAACATCTATTGTGATCATTTATATTGTTGTCGCTCTATGGAATATGTTCATCAGGGTATTTTGGTGAATATGCGTTGTTAATGATACTCAAGATGAATGTGCATATATAATTTTGTAGTACATTTAGGAGACCGATAAGCAAGTGGACTGATGAATTATTTACAGAATATAAACAGCATACGAGTTTGAATTCAAAACAAATCTACTTTCTACTGATTACATACTTCATTATTGTGAATAACTAACGGCATTCACTTAAGAGATCCCATTATATCAGTAAATCGACTATGACTATCAGGTGTGTGTAATTTTCATGCTGATTGTTATTATTCCTTATTAACTTTCTGATTTTTCTTGTAATGACAGTTGGCGCTTAACCATGACTTGACTGATATCATCCCATTTCAATGAAACGCTCTAGTTGGACTACAAACCACTGATGAATTAAGATAATCCATTATACTTCTCGGAATTCAGACAAGCATTCTACAGTAATCAATGCGACACCTGAGGGTCACGAAAAATAACCGTTCACTATACCGTATATACCTAACTTCAAAATTCATCTTATTATTTCGTGTTCTCTATGCATCATTCTCCTAATCATATTAGCTACATATATTCTGTCTACAATGTAGTTTTCCAACTAAGCTATTCATTCTGTAGTCTCGCTAAAACCTAATGTATGTACTAACACATACTTAATGTATACAAATCAATGATGTTGTGCTTCTTAAGTCCCCGATTACTTGTACAATACGTGAAAACATTTATTCCATCTTCGCAAATACAACAGTTAGAAATGAAAGTAATACTGAACGTGACGGATGATAAACTTCTTCACAAAACATCTAGTTTTATCAGCTCACTACGGAAGTTAATCATTTTGACTGCGTGTAGAATAAGTCAATTTATCTGACATTCCAGTATATGTGATGACCCATTTGGCAGAAGCAAGTTCGTTTTATTTAACCTGTGGAATATCTCTAATAATGCGTCCTCAGAATCAAACCACATACAAAATAAGACAATACCACTGAAAACTGGAGAGTACTTGATAGCTGTTTTGTCTTAGTAAAGAACTTTTGGCAGTGCATACCCTAGATTCTGCCTTATGGACTTCAAGTTGGCGAGTGCCTAACACTCCGAACCACTGTGTTGGCTCCCAATTGTAGAATCTCACGCATCTGGGTTGGAATTCTGGAGTATGTACTGATGAGGAGTCCCATACTAGGATAAAACAGCTGAACAGTGCTCCACGGTTTTCAGTGTTACTCCACCGACTTCAATCTGTGACGAATTCAATCAACTTAAATTAATACCAATCTCAACAATTCACCTTTATTAAATTAGAAGAGTCACATTATTTCTCTGAAATTCTCATTTGCAAATTACTCAAGGCACGATGACTTGTGAACTCATTATTATTAATACTGTATTCGAGATGCTTCAATGTATCTTCCAACTATTTGGGTGAAATATTTTACTTTGGATATTCCATAATTTTAATAATTTGTCTGTATGTGGACTTGAATCTTATTAAGATGATGTTATAGTGCATTCTGGACGTGTGGAGTTAAATAAGAAGCACCTTTTCGAATGTGACCAGATGAATTTGTGATACTAACGTTACTGCGAACTCATCAATATGCCAGTTTCAAACTCCTTTGATTGTATAAATTCACGCTCTCAGGACTTGTGAAGATAAATTAACAGAATTATGAGAAAATTATAATATAGTAATTCTGTAAAATGTTTCACCGTTGAATGATAAAAAGGTATAATGAGAGAACAAGTGAATAAATAAGTAAAAAATGGGTGTCTTAAACTCTGACATCTTGGGTATTGTATATCCGATAGTAAATAATAAGAACGTCCCAAACTTATATCAGTAATGAGCCGAAATAACAGATAAAGCAAAGTATATACGCTCCCAGTAAATTTCAATTAGAACGAATAGCTCCACTATTTGAAAGGTTGATGCACACACATGAGACGAAAAATAACAGTAAATATTTCAATGGATTGTAGTGTTTATTCTTATGAAGATGTGAATAAAATGTACAGTGATGTCTGCTTCCGAAGGCTATCTTTGTTAGAAGGTTGCTAAGTTCGATGTGTGGATTCCCTGCTGTTGGAACTATGGCTGTGTTAAAGTCAACCGAAGGTAAATCCTGCGTACGTATAATACTTATCTATCAAATGACTTTACGTATATATACGGTTGATCGGATGCTCATGAATATAAAATGTAATGGGAATAATTAGATGGGAATGCATTCGGAAGTGAGATAATTCAACAGACAAGGAGAATAGGAAGCCTGTCTTCAATTACTGACAACTCGTAAAGGTGGGTTTCTGCAAACAAAATATAAGTTGCAGATATTGTTTAGACAATGAAGTAACTACAAATTTGTTTGTTTGGTATTCATTAACCAGAAAGTAATCTTCAGCTAATATTTGGGCTAGAAAAAGATTGCATAAGTATTCGTTTGGGGAATAGATTAATTTTGTGACAATCCATTAGGCATAGATTCTTATTTATTACCCGACTAGGTCACTTCATCGGTTGTCTACTGTAAATGTCGAGTGACTGAACTTAGAAATGAGTCCTTATAATTTTGCCAGTGAACATAGATTAGTTAAAAGCAAACTGTATTCTGAAATAATGTTGAAGCTTGTTAATTCAACCATTGACAGCATATATATGATACTACCTATAAACAATTTCAGAAAATGCTTCAAAATTTTTATAAATGCAGTCAAAAAACGTTTGAATGTTTGAGACAAAGTAGGTTCCACAAGCTTTTCAAAGAAAGAGAACATATAACATTACAACGTCGAGTTTTTAAGTTGGATTGTGAATGGCAAGCGGAATCTAGGACGCGCGTTTCATTCTATTTAGGACTCATCGGCTTATTATAATCCTCGATTATATTAGTGCCTAATTATTGAACTTATTGCTCAACCAATAATATTTAAAGGACGAGAGGAGTGAAGGAATTTCTTTTTAATTAGTTTTTCATCAATGCTTACCTCTCAGACCAGTATTGGACATGACTTACTTTGCTTATCACACAATGGATAATGGCTAGCGAAAATCATAAAACCATTGCACAGTGAAATTGTCAAACAGAGCATTAAGGACTTTTTGAGTTTATCGACAAAATTAAAGATCTGGTAGTTAAAAACAAATCAATGATATCACTAAATGTATCATCCTTATTCACTAACGTTCCCCTTCTAGAAACAGTTGGTTTCATATACAGCAAACTTATGAAAACAATTATAAAAATGAAATTCTAGTTTCTACACCGAAAGTGTTAAGCTTTAGATACACGATGAAAGTAAACTTTCAAATTTATCATGAATTTTACAGTCAATCAGATGGTGTCTCATTGGGATCACCATTGGGCCCACTTTTCGCAGATTTCTTCGTGCCAAAAATGAAGTCAGCCAATTATCATTTTATTCTCGGTGTGTAGATGATACATTCATAGTCCTCACAGATGAAATAGACAGGAATGGTAAGCTTGAAAGATTTAACTACTTCCATCCACCAATCACTTTTACCTTAGACAAAGAGCAAAATAATAACATCTCGTTATTAGACATCTTATTAATTCGAAGAATAGATGCTACATTAAAAAGAAGAATATATAGAAAATCAGCGTCAGTTTATCAGTATACACATTTCTGCAGTTCCGTAACGTTTAGATATGAAAAAAGAATCACATGTTGTACAAGTCTTGGAAAGCCTATTCAACAAACAACGAGGACTACTCAGTCACTGTTACACAATATCAATGAATATTTATTCATCAATTGATCTACATACTTTCAAATTTTTCATTCTGATTCAACTTGGTAGAAGCTTAAATTTTCATCTGAACAGAGCAATTCTAAATAACTGCATATTTCTCTGTGGCATTCATGTTTAAGTTGTGATTTTAATAATTTCCTTACAACATATCCACCCTGCCTGCCAGGCTGACAGAACTTGCATTTCCATGTCGGAATAAATTGGTTAAAGACATAGATTTATGCAGTCCGGCGCGACAAATTCCCAGTATTTGATTACTAGTATGTAGACATGATGTCAAAGTGACATACAATGTATTTGTCTTTCGACGATTGTAATTATTGGTGCCTAACGTAACTGTCATCCAATAACTTCAGTTCATCTAACGAAGCGTTAAACGTAAATTATGCAATTATACACACTCATTCCAATATCCTCAGGCGCTGTTCTATAAATCTATCTGCTGTCACCGTAATAATAATTTTTACCGTTTACTGTATTTAATAATTTCCATAGTCCTTCATTCATCCTTATCTTTGACCCTCAAATTGCTTTAATAATTATTTTAATGTTGCATATTCATGTTATTGGACTGAAATTAATGTGAAATCATATGATGGTCGAATTGGCAATAATATTCTTCGTTTGTATAAGTTCGTTTGTAACAGCATTATTTACTGTCAAGTTGGTGGAGTGTCGTTAAAATCAAATTTCCATGTAGCAAATTTAGTAACAATTTGACTAGTCGTTCCATGTTTACATGTTGCCTAATCCAAATGTTAATTACACTAAGTAGTTATCATTGTTGGTATTTTCCCCTCAATATTAACATTTATCTTCCCACAGCAATCATTTTCACATTTTGTGCAATATTAACCTCATTAATCCATTACATTTGAATATCTCTCGTCAGAATCCGATCGACTTACTACTCCTTACATTGTGTTGCGTTTCTTGCCCCTAGCTTTAAACCACCTTTCAGATTTAGAGCAGACAAATTTTGACATGAGATCAGTCATGTAAAAGTTTACGATTCGAAGAAGCACGGGTTTTTAATCATGTATGTATGTCTTCTTATATGCTCCTTACTTCTAGCATTGAAATTTACTTCTCATGGATTTATAACGACAAGCGCCTGATGACGAAGTTATTGCAAACAACGACTGTTGGCTCGAATAATTCTTTCAAATTATTCAATGGGGATTTTTAAACTATTAACATTTGTTATTGAATTCATCACAGATTGATGTTGGCAGTGTACGATTAAGAACAAGAGATAATAATGAATGAAATTGGGAATACTATTACTGGATACAGGCCCAGTGGTACAGAGGGTTAAGCACTTGCCAACCTGAAGCCCCTGGGATAAATTTATGGTGAACTATGCTGAAGAGTCACACACTAGAACAAAACATTTGTCCAGCGCTTCCTGGCTTTCAATAGTCACCAGCCAAAACAATTATTTGTATTGATTAAAAAGATAGGCCAAAATCAATTTCAATACGGCATTAGGTCAGCACGATTATTATGATTGTAAGTCTTTTTGTTTAAATGACCTACATACAAAATAAATAGACCGGTCATTGAAAAGTAATGGAAAAGAATAAAAATGCATATCTAGTAAACGATTGGTTAACAAAATCCATGGTTTAATGACAATTCATTCATGTCTCTGACTAATGTTGACTGATCATTTAATAAAGTTTATAGATCATCAAAACGACGAGACTTATGATCGATATAAGCATGCTGACCTAATAATGTGAAGGTTAAAAACAAATAGCCGAAAAAACATTGAAGACTACCGTTCAATAAACATCAAATTAATTTTGTTCTATTCACTGAAGTAGCAAAATATAAGGGGTGTGTCGATTGGTTTATGACGGGAGATATTCAAATGTAATGAATTAATGAGGTTAATATTGCACAAAATGTGAAAATGATTGCAGTAGGGAGATAAATGTTAATATTGAGGGGAAAATACCAATGTTAGGTGGAATCTGTTGGTAACAATTAAATCTCGAGTTTGTTGGTATAATATAAACAATGATTACTACTTAGTGTAGTTAACATTTATAACACTTGGGTTAGGCATCATAGAACGAGTAGTTAAATTGTTAATTAAAGTATCATAAATAAATCAGGAGCGACTATCGACTCAGAATAATGTGAATTCATTTCGTATTTAGCCAGTTCTCGTCAGCTGTATTACATGAAACGAAATAAAAAATGACTACATATTATTCTGCTCAATTGTCCCTACTTTATTTGGATTCGTAAAGAGAAATAATTGTCTAAAGTAATTTAATTGAAACCACGCTAATCATAACATAACGAGTCACAAGACAATGACGGAAGATGTTGTGATGCGCTAAATTTGCAGTTGGTTTTCACCCCGTCGCCAACTGTTATGATGCTAGAATTTTGAGGGTGCGTGTGAGCCAACGCTATTACCGATACTTGTACCTCAGACGTATACCGCAACTTGTTCCCTTCCCAGCCAGCAGCTATTACAAATGACTAAGCTTGTAGGAAGATTGTATTGTGGAGCAAAAGTGAGACGAGAGAATAGTGAACTAGCAAACCAGTGAATTTGTATTTTCAAATACATCGATTTTTTATATTAATCAATTTACAATGATTATTCATTAAGTGAAATCAATAACATTTAATTAATACAATCAAATACTGTCAACTGTATTTAAGAGTAGAACTCATATTGAAATAAAAATAATTGATGAAAGTCTACAGATCAGTCTTATTAAAAAAAAATCAATACAACTTCTTTCATCTAAATAGTCAACTATTGTATTTTTAGGGATTATGAATCCCTAACTGTAATTATCGTTTTGAAAGCGTGCAAATGATAAGTGAATGGGTTGGCATACTGTTGATTACATAATATCTATTGAGAAGAAACGGATAAAGTAATTATAAGAAATCTGATGGTCAAGACAGTTACGTAAGAGTTAAGTTACAATTAAGAAGTGACAAATTTTTTAAAAATTATGAGAAGATTTGTATAACGTGGTCATAACAACAACAAAATAATAATAATAATAATAGTGAGAGAATTGGGTGTACACCGTCCTAGTATTGTCTGTTATGATGACCAAGACACGTAAAGAGACTGTACAAATTTCTTGTGTACACACAGGTCCGGTTTGAGAATGTGGATACCGATAGCTTCCGCTATATGTAGAAGACGTATGCGTAAACCATTCGGCAGATTGGGTGGGACTCGATAGATGATTTTAAAAGCTTTCCTGATATCTGCTTGATGTTTCGTATCCACCAAATGTGCAAGTGTACAGCTGTTTAATTGTTGTAATTGACCTTGGCTCAGTCAGGCTGGGTGATGTTCTGCAATTCTATGACGTACTTGCTGAATTGTACGCCCAATGTAACTGGCTCCACAGGAGCAGTTGAATTGGTATATACACATAGATGAGGCGAATTCAGTGCGTCTGTCTCTAGTTCCAGTTCTTATGACAGGAAGAATTCGAAGTCGGCAGTAGAATATTTTATTGTAACATATCTACTCACTTAGACAAAAGTTAAAGCATTTGTGATTACAATATGTCAGATATTTATTCACCACAATAAATATATTGATAAATGAAAATCCGATTTTGACGATGTTTCAGCAACTTGACGGTAAAACGTGTAATTATAGTAGAACATATGATATTGTAATCTTAGTAGAATATTCACTTACAGACCAGTGAAAAAAGGCGCTTATTTGTGAAGATATATATAGTGAATTGTTTCGAGAAAGTAATGAAAAACGAGTGTAGTAGAATTGATTTAATTCATTTATTTTATGGTTTATTTTCAGGTGCTTTGCAGTCTAGAAGCAATAGCAATAATCTTCGAAATCATTGCACATACTTCATATAGTGATCATGAAAAATCGTTTAATATGTATAGAAAATCAAGAACTAAAGAAATAGAATGTGCAGCTGTAGGTAATAAACCGATTTTCATACGACTATATTTCAAACTAATTGAAATAGCTGCTAGAATTAACTTCATACTTGGTGCCACTTTAAAAAAGAATGTTCCCGGCCGCCAAACTAAGCACATCTCATGGAACTAATTGTTCATTAAGACAAAAACTTTCACATTCGATTAACAGAAATGAAGGTCAGCGTTCACATTTTCAGTAACTCTATCACCTATCATCTTATTGACAGTTGTCATGAAGTTGGCATCTTTAAATCCTTTAAGATAATCGACACTAAAAAACATCGTTTATTACAGTCCACCGATGCTGTTGTTATTAAAAAGCTGAAACTAAACTTATACATTCAAAAGATACAGTGTTTATTTTAACATAGTCTCTGTAATAGGATGAATTTGTATATTCCCATTGATTTGTTATAGACTGAAGCTGGTCAGTCACTGTTGCTATACGTGCATCCTGAGCGGATTGCCTCGATATAGCGAATATTCACAAGTATCATTTAATTTGTATTGTGATTGGCAAGTGGAATCCAGGACGCGCGTTTCGTCCTATTTGGGACTCATCGGCTGGATGTACCTGTATCCCAATGTTGATGTTCACAGTGGGATTCGAATTCAGTCCGTTTCGTGTCAAACGACACCGCGTACACCACGACTACTGAGTCCAGACAGTCACGTTTGTGCAATCGGCGAATTGGTAGTAGGATGAATTTGTATATTCCCATTGATTTGTTATAGACTGAAGCTGGTCAGTCACTGGAATCCCACTGTGAACATCAACATTGGGATGGAGGTACATCCAGTCGATGAGTCCCAAATAGGACGAAACGCGCGTCCTGGATTCCACTTGCCAGTCACAATCCAAAGTAAATAGCCTCTGTAAGTTTAATCACAAATGTTAAATTACGCAACGCGTCAATTCATTCTTCTAGTTAGTTATCACCCTTGTTCAGCGTTATTCCAGTGTGATCCTACTAATCTATCCATTTCACAATCAATCTTTATTCTTCCATCAATTTTGTGAACATTACTCATTGTTATTTTATTAATCTACCCACTTTGCAATTATGATTACAATACTTCTCACCTCAGTTTTCATTATCACAAAAATTGACTCCGTATAGCTTCAAAAGTGTCTTCCAGAATTTTCATATTAGTTAACATGTACTTGTGTAATTGCTAAGAAAGCATTGTATTCTTCTCCTATAACTATTCCCTTCGTTCTAATTATTCATGATCAAAACTTCATGAAGTATATACAGTGATTCCATGTAACAATTATTGTTGTTTCTAGGTTGTAAAGCAGCTGGAGGAAAACTATGGAATAAATGGATTCATCTCGTTCTGCTACGTTCGTTATTCTGTACACCTTTATGATTAAGCACATTTCTCATTGCTCCATGAGTGAATATTCCACTACAATTACTTGTCATACTATTTCTGGCCAACTGGGAATTAAAACTTAATACGAATCTATAAATGGTCCACAGTAATCAGCATGCGTCTGCTGTCACGATTCATAGGCTGCAGGCCAAGGATTCCACGTTGGTTAATTATACTATAATTTATGTAAACACTGGACAGTTTTTTGATTTTATACTTATATCAGCTTCAATTTCAGACCACCAACATATCTGATGTACAAATGATTTGGTTTATTCTGTCCCCAGATGGGCAGAATACAAATTGTCTAGAATTGTAAATCTAAGTGTTGGAGGAATAATAATTCTGTTACCCAAACATAGATAAACTTCAGTATGTAGTGACATTTCTTCTCTATTTTATGTAAATAAAAAAATATCTACGCTTGCACTGAACAGTTTGATTTCTTGATACAGCACTTATGATACTTTCGAAATGTTTTCGAGTGTCTATTATCAGCTACGCTCTTTCTACAAGGCATAGTTGAACTAACTAACAAACAATCCCTCATTCTAGATGACTTTTTGAAATACAAATTCGCGTAATAGAAAGTCTCCATGCTGCATTCGTTTGGCTTGTCTACGCTTTGTGATAAAATCATCGACGCCAAATACTATTTCTGGGCCATAGCCGCAGACGACCGGTGAAGCGATTTAGTTGGGTGATAAATATATTTCTGTGCTCAACAAGTACTTACGATACTTTCTATTCCACAAATAACTGCTAAAACCTATTTTTGAGTTTGTGAATATCTCTGCTCATAAATTTTCTGTTTTCTAGAAATAAATGCCACAAGCTTTCCTCTAAAACTACACCTATTTTCAATGAAGATGCGTCCATAGTTAAAACAGGTATCTCATTTGACGAAAACAGCCTAAGAAGAGCTTCATTATTTAAAAATGTCAGTGCTCCTTAGTATTTTTTTAATGTAAAGCTTTCATACAAACGCTTTACTAGAAAACAAATCAAAGGGTTGCGCTAGTAACTGTGTGGACTTTGGAATAAACCTAGAATTAAATTGAAGAACACCAATCCATGATTTGAGTGCCGACTTATCTGTAAGCGAAAAGGTTTGGATCAATAGTGATATGCGACTCATGTCAGGTTTAAAACCATTCGCATTTTTTGTATAGCCTAGAAAATTAATAGAAATAGGTCAAATCTGATATTTGGATGGGTTAACGGCAATATTGTTTTCACAGAAAGGCCTAAATATCTTTAAAATATGTTCATCGTGTAATTCTTTACTTGCTGAATGTGCCATTTTATCATCGTGATATAACTCAACGCCTTCGAGACCAACAATGATCTAGTTTATAACTTTTACAGCTGATGAAACTGTAAATTCATATGGAAGAAATTTTTATCTAAATAAACCAGATGGAGTATTGATGGTTATGAGTTCACAGTAACCTTCATCAATAGGAATTTGAAAATACGTATGCGTTAGATCAATTTCAGAAAAATATCGTGCACCTCGTAATTTGTACAAGATTTCTTTAGTTTCTTCAGTTGTACAACTTTATTTTAGTAAACGAAGATTCGACGTCAAACGATAGTCACCACGATTTCTAGTCGTTCTAGCAACTGTGTTCAATGGCATTACTATGGAAATAGCCCACCAGACACCTCAACAAGAGTTACTATTCCTTTCTTGGACAGTTTATCTAGCTTTCGGATTTACTCTATCTTTTATGCCACAAGGGATTAATCTGCTATAGTGATCTCCAATATCTAGTTCAGGTGAGACCTAGACAATCATGTGACCTGAGTGCACTTTCATTATTGATTATTATAGTGTTATTGTAGTATTGTTATTATAGTGTTGCCATTTCGTATAATTTGTGTGTTCCTCCCTTATGTGTGTGTGTCTTCCTACTCATCTCTTTTATTACATTGTTTAGGTGCCGTACGCAAAGTTACTACTTTTCATTGGCAGCCCTATATACACATATATACACAATTACCTTGACTACTAGATTGCAGGCAGCTTGGTTGCTGAGTTCGGGCTTACGACAGTTTGTGATTCCATTACTGGTTTATATAATACAATTCTACTGTGTTATTTCGTAACCTCAATTCGAAATACTAAGTACTAATAACAATACTATATCTGCGTTTCAGAGAAGCAGGATCTCCATTTCTATCTACAAACACTGGCTGAATTTTCATAGCACCAATTACATTGAAGTATTGCAGTATTAAGTCATCGAGTAATTAGCTATCAGAAAATGTTGTGACCTCAATAAGAGTTGCAACCGAGTGCTGATTTATGAGTTCCCCGCTAGTCCATTTGACATGATCTTGGAGACCGAAATACTTATGATCTATAGTACGTTCAGGTATTTTTCAGCAGATAGTCGGTTTGTCCTGATTCTTACCCACCAAGCTGTTGAAAGGAAGAACACTTGTATGATTAGCCAACAATTCAGAACAACCTATATTGTGGCACATTAATTTACATATCTAATTTATGACAGTGATTATTTTTCACAGTAAAATCATTGATTAAATATAGCCGGTGTACAAGTGTATCATTTTATTAATGCGATTAAAGCTTCGTAGAACGCATTCGAGAGAAATGGTATAATTTATACATAAAGAAATGTTTACGTCTTTAAGTTTAAGTGTCTTTAACACGAGCACTAACAGGAAATAAAATCACTCCTCTTTTATTAGAAAGAATTCCAATAGTCCTAACGACTGAAAGCTTTTGGCCAATGTTGGCAGTTATAGAACTATTCGTCTGCCGTAAATGGACACAATTACGAAACATTAATAAATCTTTGTAGTAGATAAGAGACTCAGTACTACCAATATCAATTATAAATAATCTGGATTTATCTGATTTCCTAAGTTATTTGTTTCATGAGGGTTGCCACAAGTAGTCGTAGGCAATAACAAACCCATTTTTTGTTCACATCAGCATCACATTCCTTGTAGTAGCCGATGTAATTCTAGACACAACATTTTATACATTGTATTACCCACTGATGTATGTATGCTCAATGTGCGACAGAATTCAGTTTTAAGGTTACAGACTACTAGCGTTTGTCACGACTCAGTGCTTTTTGGATTTA
Source organism: Schistosoma japonicum (assembly GCA_025215515.1). Taxonomy (NCBI): domain Eukaryota; kingdom Metazoa; phylum Platyhelminthes; class Trematoda; order Strigeidida; family Schistosomatidae; genus Schistosoma; species Schistosoma japonicum. Next base: position 22,345 of record JAGWFQ010000069.1, read on the forward strand.
CACTGCATTCCAATATAATCCTCATAAATTCGTCGTTACTGACATCCGATATATACGCGTACCCGATCGTTTATGTATGAGTTCTAGTCAAATGGATATACGGTGAATTATATATAATTTGGAATTATATTTTTAATGAATATAGTACTATCGTATTTCATTATTAACAAGCATTAACGATTTATATTCTGAACAGTCATTGGAATAAGTAGCCTAAGATTAATCATATAGTGCTTATCTGTAAACTTAACATTAATTATTCTGGGCTTCACTAAACCCTCTGAAATTCTGGTAAACAATACCTTGGGTCTCTTACAAATTGTACTAATGTGACCAAGTTGCACATGCCTATATCAGCGGACGTAAAGAGACTGACACACTTCTCAAATGGAACTTCTTACCCCAAAGACAAGATTTAAGGCTAGTTGATAATGAGGTGTCTTTGAAAGTATTTACTGACCTCATCAAGGTGAAAGTATTATTAATGCTTGAATAAATCGAATACGTAACAGATTAACTGACTGTAGACAAAAACTTATCATGTTGTGATTCAAAATTATTAGCTGGATATTGATCAGGATCATTGTAATTGTATCATAGATATTTTCCATTTGAAAGTACAAGAGAGAGTCTGAATAAGTTGCTTCTCAGGTTCTGGTTGATTAATACCATCTATTATACGAACTCTAAGTTGAATCTGAAACTGGTCACCGAAATTGCATGTATAAGCTTGCGCCTGGAATCAAACAATGAAGTCTCTAAATGTTCGATTAAGAGAAAAAACCAACGTGTACAAAATAGCTCTTTCACGAGTCTCAAAAGAAGTAATCTGAAAATGACTTACGAATATTTGCTTCAAATTGCTGTATTAAATATAAAAATGCAAACTTCTCTCCTTAACACAGTCATCAAAAATGTTAAACGTACTTCAAACTACAAGAGTAACGAGCACCAAAATAATCGGGATAAACATAAATTTCAACAGAGAAACATGAATGGGTAGACATCCACGATTGAAACAAACTATAATCAGTGCGATGAAAATAAAGGTAGACTAGTTAATGCAACGAATAAGCACAACATCAAGATTCACAGAAAAAATGGAAGGAGTATGAACATGGATTGAAATATGTTGAACCAAAACAACGAGCGTTTATAAAATACTTACTAAAACACAAAGAATGAAAGTCATTTTGAAAAAAATATATTGGTTATAGGAACATTTTCTTTTGACGAAGCCTCATATGAGAAAAAGTAATATACTAATCAAATACAAATTCAATTGATTTCATATAATTATACTCAAAAAATATCATTATGCATCAGTGACAAACGAAAACAATAATGCAGGGAAAAACAAATAAAGCAAGCAAAATAAGAATACAACAATGCAATATAGTAAAAACGAAGAAAAACAAAAAATACTTCAATTGAACAAGGTCGGTAGGGTTAATGTTGTGTCGTGACTGGTTTGACTCAATGCCTATTCTAGTTGAGGGCTTGTCGCGCGCAGTTATGATGGATTAAAGGAGTTATAGTGTCACTGAACACATCGATGGTGTGAAATGTGTGTGTGGGGGACTTAAAGGGAAAATTGCAGCAAGTGTATGCTTGAGCTTCTAGGTAGTGATTTGACTAGGTGACTATTTATTCGACAAAATGAGGCGTTTGTTCAAAGATGTTAGTATGAAGGTGGGGTAGAAATGGAATTTATGTAACGACAGTGACAGGGATGGATGTTGCGTATATGGGGGAGGGCGTTTGTAGAATGAGGGATTGGTTGCATGTTTCTTTACTTATGTCAAGTAGTATGAGAGGTTGGTGGTTTAGTCATGTTGGATGCATGTAACTTGGTATTCAGTAGTAGGTCGAAGGAGATTTGTGTGAGAAGAAAGCAAGACTTTTAAGATGAGGAGAATTCATGATTTCTCTCAACGCTCTGTGTGAATTATAGCCAGCCCAGAATCATTTTATTTGAAATTACAGCATAATAGCCATGAAGAAATATTTGGCTACTCTACGGAGAATGAATAGTGAAAAATTGTATTCGGGAAAGGTTGTTTAGTTACTTGTTATGGTATGGAGAGTTGTTGATTTGAGAGGAGAGGAGGATTGGAAGTCAAAATATATTGGTGAAAGTAACTAGTGAAGTGGATTAATTGTAGGTGACGAATAGTCATGGAGGGACATTGTTTTGTTGTGTTTCGTAGGTGTTGTTGTTGTTGGTTTGTTCAAAGTAGTCGCGATAGTTGGGTGTGTGCGTTTCATCGGATGTCGAACGTAGTATTATGTAGATTGTGTTTCATCTACCGTAAAAGTTGAGTAATGATCTACGACTGGGAAAGATGTATCTTTATTCTTCGAATTCTGTGTGAGGATTACTAGGTGGATATGAAGTTGTGTGAGTTAGCCAGAAATGTTAACGCGATATTGTATTGTTTATTATCTCGTTAGCGTCATTTGTAAAACAGTTGTGTATCGCATTAGCTATCATGGCTAGCTAAGGAATGAGTAACACGACAACAGCTCTATCATAACCTACCTCCTATTAATTGTATTGCATGGTATTTACGCCTGAGTAATTGATAACATTTCCTAAAGTAACTTAAGCATCCCAGTACAATATTGAGAACTGATGAGTGTTGAAGCGAAGAATGGTTTTTGATAAATTCTTCATCAGACTCTACACTCATGAATCCATAAATAGCATGTTAGTTACGTTAGATAATGTAATAGAGTATATATGTAAGTGTGGTTAATTTCAAACCA